>OW052251.1:16597500-16632500 GCA_932526585.2 Philonthus cognatus | reverse complement strand
ATTAAATTCGAAAATACTGGTTTGCAAACAGATTAGTGAGAAGAGTAAAGAATGTAAACTTAAGAGAAAAAAACATTTACATTTTTATTCATAAATACATTTTTATGATGCAGGGAACTTTGCTGTAAATTTTCAGGCATTCGTTGCTTTTTCAAAAGCCTTCAATTTGAAGTTTCTAACAAGTGTTTCCAATCCCAGGTTAAGCATGAAGTAAAATTTCGAGTTTAGAAAAGCCTGAAAATTTGGATTGGCCGCGTAGCGAAGCGGAGCGGCCAATCCAAATTAGGCTTTTCTAAACTCGAAATTTTACTTCATGCGCCACGCGTATAAAACACTGAAATAGTGTGAAATTTATAATATACGGTTTGTGTTTGATCTCAAGTTAAATGTTTATTTTGTAAACTTTGAAAATCTGGAGCAATTTGTTGTGGAATATGTAAAAGAAATGTAATTTTAAATCGTCAATACCAAAAAAAATCAAGCTTGAAGATATCACAGTTTTTCAATTGTGATGAGATTAATTCAAAGAATAAAAATTAAAGCTAGGCCACTCACTTCGGAAAAGAAGAACGAAAAGGATTAAAAGTAAAAAAATCAACCCATCTTTTATTGAGTAGTTTATTTAACAAATAACGACCTTATTATTCGACGTAAGAAGATAATTTCAAGAACATAACCTAGTTCTCGAAACTATCTTCTTACATCGAATGATAAGGTCAGTATTTGTTAAGAAGAGTGCAAAACAGTACCCTAATTGTTATTAATAAGCGAATAGACTGTTAAATATACAAAATCAAGCTTGAAGATATCACAGTTTTTCAATTGTGATGAGATTAATTCAAAGAATAAAAATTAAAGCTAGGCCACTCATTTCGCAAAAGAACGAAAAGGATTAAAAGTAAAAAAATCAACCCATCTTTTTGTGAGTAGTTTATTTAACAAATAACAACCTTATTATTCGACGTAAGAAGATAATTTCAAGAACATAACCTAGTTCTTGAAACTATCTTCTTACATCGAATGATAAGGTCGGTATTTGTTAAGAAGAGTGCAAAACAGTACCCTAATTGTTATTAATAAGCGAATAGACTGTTAAATATGAAAAATCAAGCTTGAAGATATCACAGTTTTTTAATTGTGATGAGATTAATTCAAAGAATAAAAATTAAAGCTAGGCCACTCATTTCGCAAAAGAAGAACAAAAGGATTAAAAGTAAAAAAATCAACCCATCTTTTTGTGAGTAGTTTATTTAACAAATAACGACCTTATTATTCGACGTAAGAAGATAATTTCAAGAACATAAGCTAGTTCTCGAAACTATCTTCTTACATCGAATGATAAGGTCGGTATTTGTTAAGAAGAGTGCTAAAACAGTACCCTAATTGTAATTAATAAGCGAATAGACTGTTAAATATGATAACTAAACAAAACTAAACTTACATTGAATGATAAGGTCGGTATTTGTTAAGAAGAGTGCTAAAACATTACCCTAATTGTTATTAATAAGCGAATAGACTGTTAAATATGATAACTAAACAAAACTAAACTAACATCGAATGATAAGGTCGGTATTTGTTAAGAAGAGTGCTAAAACAGTACCCTAATTGTTATTAATAAGCGAATAGACTGTTAAATATGATAACTAAACAAAACTAAACTTACATCGAATGATAAGGTCGGTATTTGTTAAGAAGAGTGCTAAAACATTACCCTAGTTGTTATTAATAAGTGAATAGACTGTTAAATATGATAACTAAACAAAAATACGGTTACTCTTTTGTAATGTCGAAAAGCACAAAAAGTTGAAATAAGACACATAATTTTAATATAAACAAAACATTCCTTTTGTCTTACACGTGGGGAAAGTAAAAACACAAAAAAATAAACTTACAGTGGGTAATTGTTGATACAGCCAAATTTTAAGGTTACGATCACTGCGACAACCAAAAATCTGACACACCGACCCGCACACCGTCTTCGAGCAACCATCCACTTTTAAGAATCCTCGCATCAAAATAAACCGAAGGAAATTCCACACACACACACACAGCACACTTTTCTAATAAAAAAAATCCAAGTCAAGTTCAACAAACTTGAGTTGACCCCACACTTTATAAACAACACAATTTCGAAACCGCTCATCGAAACCACCCGCGAGGAAAACCTCCCAGCCGATCCCAGGCGTTAAAATCGGCGAATTTAAATTTTTAATCACGACAACAAAGAGAATTTCCACTCGCGACCCGGAACGGTAAACACAGAGGTGAGCCGTCCGGGACGGTGAAAGGGGGCACCCGGAACGGAATTCGCACAAAAACGGGGGGTGCGTTTGTTGAAACACAACACCAGCTGACGATTACGGACTGTTTAATCAAAACGGGGATTATTTTATTGACGTGCAAAGGACGAGAAGAGGAATATCAACATTGAGAAAGAACCCCCGGAATTCCCGATTTCGTCGAACGCAGAATTTCAGTTATTGAATAGATACGTTTGTGGTTGTGTATTTACCTTCATCTACGCCTTAATTAGGTATAAAAATGTTGTAGATATGCAAAAATATCCGCTTGTTTTATTAGGAATTCACTTTTTCGGTAAAACAATTTTCGCCATATAAAAACGTCAGTGTTGCTCGTCGCTGCTTCGTAAACTTGACGCCGTTAAAATCACTAAAGCACTACGCGAATATACGCAATTTCTCAAAAAAATATAAACAAATTCCTTTTTAAACGCGTGAAGCTTAATGACATTTAAGGTATGTGTATTTATATTTCAACTCACCTTTATCCTTCGCCCCCATTTTTATTTTTTACACGCGTCCGCTTCTAATTTTAGTCCAAGAATTTCCTGCTATAAATCACCATCAACTCTGTTTATTTATTTATAAAACACAACTTTTACGACAATTTAATTTATTTCACTTAAAAATTGATAATATGTTTTTTATAAATCCATTACTAGCACACAAACAACGAATCGTTTCAACAACTAAACTTCTTATGTTTTTCAACCTACAAGACTTTGTCATGAAAAAAACAACTTTATTGATAGAATATGCAAATTGGATAACGGTAAACTTATTAATAATAACAGTATATTTTGAAGCTCGCGCTTTTCGTTAGCTGTTGAAATCATTTTAATAAACAGCATTATTGCCTAATTTATTGCGCTAACATGTAAATAAAATTTGCACGTATAAAACAAAAAATATATAAAAAATGTGGGGGTTAAGTATACGCAACACAAGTTGCATTAAGAGTTAATACATATGCAACACAATATACATGTAAAATTGGTTTTAATTCTTTAAACGAAACTGTTCTTTTTCAGTTATAAATTATTTTATTAATAACATTATTGCTTAATTTGTTGCCCAAGTATTTATGTAAATAAAGTTTGCGCGTATAAAACAAAAACTATTCCTCATGCAAGTTTTAATTTAATACATATGCAACACAATATACACGTACAATTAGTTTTAAATTTATTTATTTATTTATTAATATACGGCGGACCATTTACAAAAACATTAATTTACAATAGTAATATTACAATATTTAATAAATATTAAAGTACTTAAAATAAACAACAAACAAAAAGTAAATGTAAAAATGTAAAAATATAATATAATCACTTTAAAGATAAATACAACACAACATTTATTGGCTTCGCAAATGGGCTCTTAGACTAGAATACTCTCCCGCAAGCATATCGAATTTTATCATATTAGCATGGCGCAGAATATGCACAGAGGCCGAATTTTTAGCATAATCTGTACCTTTAAATGGTACATGAAAAGTGTCATCGTTGCGCAGCATTCTAGCTGGAACGCGAATGCCAATTTTTGATAGTAAATCAGGACAGTCTATATGCCCATGCAAAAGTTTAAAAACTAAAAGTATATCGGCGTCAATGCGTCTCTGCTCCATACTCTTAAGACCATATCTATATAGCAATCCTTGGTATGTGTCCTGCACATCGAATTTAAATGCAAGATACTTCAAAAAATAAAAAAATGTTCCCTTTCTTTAATTATTTAAACGAAACAGTTCTTCTGCGTTATAAATTATTTTATTAATAACATTATTGCTTAATTTGTTGCGCAAGTATTTATGTAAATAAAGTTTGCGCGTATAAAACAGAAACTGTTCCTCGTGCAAGTCTTAATTTAATTCATATGCAACACAATATACACGTACAATTAGTTTTAAATGTTCCCTTTCTTTAATTATTTAAACGAAACAGTTCTTCTGCGTTATGATTTATTTTATTAATAACATTATTGCTTAATTTGTTGCGCAAGTATTTATGTAAATAAAGTTTGCGCGTATAAAACAAAAACTATTCATCGTGCAAGTTTTAATTTAATACATATGCAACACAATATACAGGTATAATTAGTTTTAAATGTTCCCTTTCTTTAATTCTTTAAACAGAACAGTTTTTTGCGTTATAAATTACTTTAATAAACAACATTATTGCTTAATTTGTTGCGCAAGTATTTATATAAATTAAGTTTGCGCGTATAAAACAAAAACTGTTCCTGATGCTAGTTTTAATTTAATTCATATGCAACACAATATACACGTACAATTAGTTTTAAATGTTCCCTTTCTTTAATTCTTTAAACAAAACAGTTTTATGCGTTATAAATTACTTTAATAAACAACATTATTGCTTAATTTGTTGCGCAAGTATTTATATAAATTATGTTTGCGCTTCTAAAACAGAAACTGTTCCTCATGCAAGTTTTAATTTAATTCATATGCAACACAATATACACGTACAATTAGTTTTAATTGTTCCCTTTCTTTAATTCTTTAAACAAAACAGTTTTTGCGTTATAAATTACTTTAATAAACAACATTATTGCTTAATTTGTTGCGCAAGTATTTATATAAATTAAGTTTGCGCGTATAAAACAAAAACTGTTCCTCATGCAAGTTTTAATTTAATTCATATGCAACACAATATACACGTACACTTAGTTTTAAATGTTCCCTTTCTTTAATTCTTTAAACGAAACAGTTATTCTGCGTTATAAATTATTTTATTAATAACATTATTGCTTAATTTGTTGCGCAAGTATTTATGTAAATAAAGTTTGCGCGTATAAAACAAAAATTATTCCTTCTGCAAGTTTTAGTTTAATACATATGCAACACAATATACAGGCAAAATTAGTTTTAAATGTTCCCTTTCTTTAATTCTTTAAATAAAACAGTTTTTGCGTTATAAATTACTTTAATAAACAACATTATTGCTTAATTTGTTGCGCAAGTATTTATATAAATTAAGTTTGCGCGTATAAAACAAAAACTGTTCCTCATGCAAGTTTTAATTTAATTCATATGCAACACAATATACACGTACAATTAGTTTTAAATGTTCCCTTTCTTTAATTATTTAAACCAAACAGTTCTTCTGCGTTATGATTTATTTTATTAATAACATTATTGCCTAATTTGTTGCGCAAGTATTTATGTAAATAAAGTTTGCGCGTATAAAACAAAAACTATTCCTCGTGCAAGTTTTAATTTAATACATATGCAACACAATATACAGGTAAAATTAGTTTTAAATGTTCCCTTTCTTTAATTCTTTAAACAAAACAGTTTTTTGCGTTATAAATTACTTTAATAAACAACATTATTGCCTAATTTGTTACGCAAGTATTTATATAAATTAAGTTTGCGCGTAAAAAACAAAAACTATTACTCGTGCAAGTTTTAATGTAGGCAACACAAGCTGCTTTCAAAGTTAATACCTACGCAGAATTTTAATATTTTCTCTTTTATTCGTGCAAATTTTATAAATATAAATATTTGCGCAACAAATTTAGCAATAATTTAATTTTATAAAATAATTTATATCGCAACAGAACTGCTTCATTTGAATAATTAAAGATAGGGGAAATGTAAAACATTTTTCGTGTATATTGTGTTGCGCATACACGAAAAATGTTTTACATTTTCCCTATCTTTAATTCTTCAAACCAAACAGTTCTGTTCCAATATAAATTATTTTATTAGATAACATTATTGCCTTATTTGTTGTGCAAATATTTAAATAAATAAAATTTGCACCAATAAAACAGAAAATATTTCAATTCTGCGAGGTTAAATACAGGCAACACAAGTTGCGTTCAAATATAATGCGTATGCAAAATACGAAATTCTTAAATTATTAACAGTTTTTTGCCTAATTTGTTGTGCAAATATTCTTACGTAAACAAATTTTACGCGTATAAAACAAAAATGTTAAAATTGTGGGGTTTTTAATACAGGCAACACAAGTTGCATTCCAAGTTAATACATATGCAACACAATATACACAAAAAAGTAATTATCAGTGTCCCCTTTCATTCATTTTCAAATTTAAGTTCTTTTTCGCTATAGTAGTTAAACCAACTTATTTGTAATTATTTCTTTCGCTAAGAATTTTATTAAATAACATTATTGCTTAATTTGTTAAGCAAATATTTATATAAATAAAAATTGCACGAATAAAACAGAAAATATTAAAATTCTGCGGGCTTTAACGCAGGCAACACAAGTTGCGTTCAAATTTATTGCAATGCGTATGCAAAATACGAAATTCTTAAATTTTTCAAACTTAACACTGTTTTGCTTAATTTGTTGTGCAAATATTCTTGTGTAAACAAATTTTGCGCGTATAAAACAAAAATATTAAAATTGTGTGGATTTTATTGTAGGCAACACAAGTTGCATTCCAAGTTAATACGTACGCAACACAATATACATGAAAAACAAATTATTAGTGTCCCCTTTCTTTCATTTTTCAAATTTAAGTTCTTTTTCACTATAGTAGTTAAACCAACTTATTTATAATTATTTCTTTAGCTAAGAATTTTATTAAATAACAGAAATTATTAAAATTCTGCGGGCTTTAATACAGGTAACACAAGTTGCGTTCAAATTTAATGCAATGCGTATGCAAAATACAAAATTCTTAAATTTTGTAAACTAAACACTTTTTTGCTTAATTTGTTGTGCAAATATTCTCATGTAAACAAATTTTGCGCGTATAAAACAAAAATATTAAAATTGTGGGGGTTTTAATGTAGGCAATACAAGTTGCATTCTAAGTGAACACGTATGCAACACAATATACACGAAAAACTAATTATTGTTTCATTTTTCAAATTGAAGTTCTTTCTCGCTATAATAGTTGAACCAACTTATTTTTAATTCTTCTTTCGCGTATTTAATGGCCTTGGCATCTAAGCCCTGTGGACCAGTCACACTATTAATTAAACAAATGTTTGTTTAACCATTTGAATAAATAAATAAATAAATATAGGGGTAGTTATCAAAGGAAAGGGCTATAGTAATGATTGTAGTTATTTTGATAATTAGATTATTGGAGTATCGACTGAATTTAAAATTTGGACTAACGCCCTTCCCGAGGGATAGGAAAAGGAAAAACACGTGCAGTTAGCAGGGTAAGGTACACTAGAAGGGAATGCAAAGAATAGGAATATGAAAATGGATGTGACTAAAAGGATAGGAGACTAACCACGTGCTGGCTTTGCGTTTTAGTTTTTGCGCAGCGGTCCGACCTGCTCGGGATCTGGACACGGACTACTTATTTTTAATTATTTCTCTAGCTAAAAAAAGTAAGGTTACAAACAGATATCTTTTTATTAATTTCAATAATGGGCCGTTCATCAAAACATTTAACATGTTTGGATTTGTTTGTGATGTATGTCGGTATCTAATGAACAGTACTCCAGTCGGTCTATTTTGTTCGATTGCAAAAATCTCAAACACGTTCACAATTGACAGTCCGGTCATCAGAGAAACCAACTGTTGTCTCTGATGAATGGGCAACAGTTCGGAGTTTACTGCACACTATTAGGGAAATCTCTGATGACCGGACTGTCAATCGTGGACGTGTTTGAGATTTTTGCAATCATTGATTAAATTATATTATTTGATTTAAATCAACTTCAAGGAAAAGCGTTTAAAACATTAACAATTAAAAACATGTTTAAATCGTGTATAAAACAGAACATAGAGGGCATTTTTCTTTCGAGTATACATATTTCGATAATTACAGCGTTTTTCAAATTTGCGGGAATGCGTTATTTCAAACCGGTTAATTTAAAGCTTTAAACGAGTGTTTTCCACTCCCAGACTAAGCATGAAGTAAAATTTCGAGTTTAGAAAAGCCTAAGAATTTGGATTGGCCGCGTAGCGAAGCGGAGCGGCCAATCCAAATTAGGCTTTTCTAAACTCGAAATTTTACTTCATGCGCCACGATTAAAAACACTGATTTGCAGTGAAGTTCAAAAACATAATCATAATCAGTATCTTATAGTTTATTTTGGAAAAAAAAATACATTTTCATTTAAAAAAAAAACGCAACATAAAGTCACTTAAATTAGTATAATTATAACCTCCAAGCTTAATCCATTCGTGTCTTCAATTCCTTAACAGTCAGCTTATCTTTCTCACTAAAAAAATATATGAAGTAAATAATTAATTAAAGAACCTCAAATTCAAAATGCTAAAATAAACACTCACATGATGTAAACGGTGGCGCCCCAACCGGAAATGGCGTCCCTGTCGAAGGCGTTGATCAGAGCCTGCGAGATGGTCTCGAATAAATCGTCGGGGCCCAACTCGGGTTCCCACAGAGCCTCACACATGCCGTACAGCTGGGCCGAGGCGGTGCCCCCCACGACGAAATCCTCCGGCTCATTCGGGCAGCCTATCAAGTCCATGTTGCAAACGTAGGGCTCGAAGGTCTTCGAGTCCAACCCGGCGATAACGGGCTCGACGAAGAAGGGACCGAAACGCTTCTCATACAGCATATTCGAGACCATCGAACTGAACACTTTCGGGCTGATCTTTCTGTTTTCTTTCAATTCGTACAAATTTTTCCTTCGAATTAATAACGATTAAAACACTCATACTATAAAAGTTTTATAAAACACTCATATGCCTTCGCCCCTGTTCTTGTTAAGGTCGACATCAATAAGTGTTGTAATTAAATGGCAAAATACCTAGCAACGCCACTTATGTTATAGTTAAAGGCAGTATCTGTCACATAAATTAATCCACCACATAAGTTAGGATTAACGAATACATAAACGTATGTATTCATCTATTGTTTATTGACTTCAAAGCAGCTTTCGATTCCCTTTCGAAAGCTGCTTTGAAGTCAATAAACAATAGATGAATTGTTTATTGACTTCAAAGCAGCTTTCAATTCCCTCAAAAGACAGAAAGTAATGGAAGCATTGGAAGAACTGGGAGTACCAACAAAGCTTCGAAACTTGATTAGAATGACACTAACTAAAACAACAGCAACAGTTCTATCTGAATCTGGTAGAAGTAATAGTTTTACGTTCAATAAAGAAGTCCGACAAGGGGACTCACTATCGGCTACATTATTCAACATGGCACTTGAATATATACTCAATGACATTAGAAGCGTAACACCCAGAAGGAGTTATTATTTTAACTTGATTTTTTGCCAGTATGGTAGTCTTACATCAAGAATAAAATGATTACATTTTCAAGAAATTTTATTAAAAACAATCTAAAAAAAATTAATAATGTGTTTGGCGACCCCTTTGCTGTATACACTCCTGCAGACGTCTGGGCATCGACAAAATGAGGTGGTCGATGTCTTCTTGAGGCATCTCGTTCCAAGCAACTTGAATTTCATCGATCAACTGTGCTAGAGTCTGTGGAGGATGGTGCAAAGAGAATATTCTTCTTCCCATGATATCCCACACATGTTCAATGGGATTTAAATCCGGCGAACGGGGCGGCCACGCCAAAACATTAACACCAGCTTCATTAAGAAAGTTCATAGTTCGACGAGCAATATGGGGACGTGCGTTATCTTGTTGAAAAAGTACATCTGGGCGGCCATCTAAATAAGGCAACAAAGTCGGTCGTATGACGTCTTCAACATAACGCGCAGCTGTCATACTGCCTCGAATGAATACAAAAGGTGATCGACTACCATAAGCAATAGCCCCCCAAACCATTACTCAAGCAGTCCTGTGTACATGCCTCTTAATAGCAAACCTAAGATCAGGTCGTTCTCCACGGTAACGTCGTACCCTTCTACGGCCATCATGCGTGCCTAGACAAAATCGTGATTCATCGCTGAATACGACATCGTGCCATTCTGCCTCCCAATGCTGCCGTTCTCTGCACCAGTCCAACCTTTGGCGACAGTGTCTCGCTGTTAAAGGAAGCACTAATCTTGGACGGTACGAAAGAAGCCCAAAGGATTGAATGCGGCGATATAAGGTTCGCATTCTATCGGGCCTACCTTCTTCTCCAATCCATTGATCACCGATTTGACGCGTAGTAGCGAAACGGTCTCGCAGGGCTATTTGTCTTAAGCGCCGATGTTGACGTTCTGTGGTACGCCTTGGTTGACCAATTGGTCTTCTTCTTGCTCCTCTACCTTCTTCTGTCCATACCTGATACACACGTATTACAGTTGCTGCAGTGGAATCAATACAGCGGGCAATTTCGCGATAGGACATACCGACATCTCGATAAGCAACAACTCGACCCCGGTCAAAATCGCTCAAATGGTGATATTGTGGACGTCTTCGGACTCGAGGCATTTTATTTAAGCTTAACACACTCAACGGAAACACGAAAACTAAAAGCATCTGTACTAAACAGCTCATATAAATAGTTTTATCAAAAAAGAAATATTTTTTTTTTCACAATAAATATAAAAGGCACAAGGTTGAAATTGTTATCAATGTATGCTTTAAATATAGTCACTCTGTTGCTAAAATATGAATTCAAAAAAATCATTCCTTCTTGGTGTTACGCTTCTAATGTCATTGAGTATACATTTCGGAAAATAGATAAGTCGGGAACTATAAGAACAAGGGGTGCCCAGATCATAGCTTTTGCGGACGACGTACTAATAATATCCAAGCAAAGAAACATTACGACGTAGTAATAATATCCAAGCAAAGAAACATCTTAAAAGAAATATTAGAAGAAATAGTTAAAGAGGGTTATGAGATTGGACTAGAGATAAATATAGAAAAAACAAAAATACTAAGGATAGGAGGCAACGGAAGGACGAAGATAACTAAAATAGGCTATTTCGAATTTGAGGAAGTCCAAAACTTTAAATATTTGGGAACGGTAATAAACAATGAAAACGACACGTGAGGAGGTACGAGAAAAACTACAAGCAGCTAACAGAGCATATTACGCCCACCGTAGACTTCTTAAAAGTAAGAACATCAGCGTCAAAACAAAAATTAAAATATAGAAAACTATGATACGACCAATAATTACATACGCCGCGGAGACAATTACTTTCACAGTAAAAGAACAACAGAATATAAGAAGACTAGAAAAATAATAAGAAGTATATTAGGACCTGTAAAATGTGGAAATAACAAAATACGGAAGAGAACAAACGAAGAAATATATAATGTACTAAAGGATCATATTGTAAATATCATTAAATCAATAGGGATAAGTTGGCTAGGACACATTTGGATTGGAAGCCAGGAAACATCAGAAGAAGGGGTAGACCGAAGAAAAGATGGATAGAGGAAGTAGAGAATGACCTAAGAATATTTGGAATAAGAAATTGGAAGGAATATACAAGAAATAGAAAAGAATGGAGAAACTTAGTAGAGAAAATAAAAAGGATGACGTGGGACTAATCCACAAAACTCCTTGTGGATATTATATATATATATATATATATATATGTATCAGAGCTGGGATGAATCCTCAAAAACAGTATTCGAATTACGAACCAGAATCACCTAATATGATTCGAATCACGAATACTCGAATAAAGGATTCACAAGAGAAAAATATGATTCCTCTTATTTGAATCACGGATACAAATCCTTTAAAAATAAATTTGAACCTATTATTTGCAACCATTAACATTTTTGTTAGTCTTTGTAAGACTAACTTGTTGTAGATTGCGAAAAGAATCGCACTTTTAATGTTTGAAGTATTCTGCAGCCAAGAATTGGCAATTTCATTTATACTTATTAACATTTTTAATATCGCCATCAGAATCAAAGATTCGAATCCTCTTTTTTGAATCACGGATACAAATCCTTTAAAAATAAATTTGAATCTATTATTTGCAACCATTAACATTTTTAATATCGCTGTCAGTTTTTATTAACAAATATGTTCAAAACCTAATTATTTACAGACTAAATATATATCTGATTAATTAATTATTTTAGTAAATGGTGATATATGAGTTATTGAACTTTGGGATAAATCAATGTTTTATAAGCGTGGCGCATGAAGTAAAATTTCGAGTTTAGAAAAGCCCCCGTGAAAATTTTCTACGCGGGGCTTTTCTAAACTCGAAATTTTACTTCATGCTTAGTCTGGGAGTGGAAGACACTCGTTAAAATACATCATATCATAGTGAAACGTATCAATATTGAAAATATCGGTAATTTTCGATACCAGATATTTTAGATTAATTATTTATTGCTGTAAATTATTTTTTAAAGTCCTTCACCTAAGATTGATCATATTGCTAAGACTAGGTAAATATCGGTTACGAAATTATCAATATTCACCTTTTACAAGTGGACGAATAGAAATGAAATCGACTTTAATTGTTTATTACAAAAACCAGACTTGTAGAAAAATTCAAAATCTGTTGGTTATTTATTTAAGGAAAAAATCTCTTTTCAAATTGAAAATAATTAAAAATATAAGTTCATTCTACAACTGAAATTACTTGAAAAGAATTGCTACTTAGAAGTATACCCAAAAAGAATAATTTTGTTAATTTAATAATGTTTTAATAATAATAATAATAATAATAATATACTTTATTGTCCACGGAAAAACCACAAATCGGACAAAATCATACAATACATAAAGTTAACAAAATTATATATAAAATGGTGTAAAATATACAAAAGTTGGTATAATTAAAGATTTACAATATTACAAAATATATCAGTAAAACGCGAATTAGCATTAATAGACATGTGATATATTGGCGCTTTTAGTAGTATATTGGTATTAACTCTTGGTAATAGAAACGAACTACTTTGCCGTGAAACTATACGTGGCGTATTAAAAGGTATCATAGAGAGTAATTGAGGAACATCTATTATATTATGAACTAATTTGAACATGAATGTACTACTAGCTAACTTACGACGATCAGCCAAAGATATCATACTGTGTATAGATAATAAAGTGCTGTAGTCAGTGAGATAATCAGGATATATACCAGTTAACTTAAAATTTAAATATTTTAGAAAACGTTTTTGTACACGTTCTAGCAAGATGGATTAATTTGTGTAATATGGATAAAAAATTATGGAACCGTACTCTAAGCGGCTTCTAACTAAGGCACAGTATAATACCCTGATCAAATCAGTATCATTAAAATACTTGCAAGTCCTAATTACAAAGCCAAGCATCTTGAAAGCTGATGAGGTGACGTTGTAAATATGATTAGTGAATGACAACCTGTGATCAAACGTAATACCAAGATCTTTGAAAATTTGGTCTCGTTTTATGGAGGCACCATCTACCCAATATTGATGATTAATGGGATTGGATTTTTTCGTATATGAAATAGTGACACACTTACTAACGTTAAGAGACAGGCCGTTATTGTTACACCAACCACTTATTATATCCAAATTTCTCTGCAAAGTAACACAGTCGTTTAGATTGTTGATGACATTATATATTTTAATATCATCTGCGTAAGCTAAAACTGGACAATTTATGGATTCAATTAGGTCATCAATATACAAATTAAATAATAATGGACCTAGATTAGACCCTTGCGGAACACCTGAAGGGGAATAAAATTCATAAGAATTGAAGCCATTAAAATAGACGTAGTTTGTTCGATTTATAAGATATGAAGAAAAGAAAATGATAAAGTTATTAGAAAGTCCAAAATTGTCCAGCTTACTCAGTAAGATATTATGATTTATGGTGTCGAAAGCACGAGCAAAGTCTGTATATACTACATCAATTTGCTCGCGTTTGTCCAGAGCCTCGCTAATGTGTTGTGTAATTACTGCCAAGTTTGTCATTGTCGAGCGAGCAGACATAAAACCATGTTGAAATGGAGAAATATAAGGTTTGACATGAAATGATACTACACTATAAATAATTTGTCGGCAATCCACGTACGTAAGCAATCGTTAAATCGTTCTCACCGGCCGATATGCGTCTTTGAAGCTCCATTTTTGTGTTTCTATATGTTTCTCTTTGGAGCTGAGTTTGATCCCTTGAAATATTCAGATGCTTAAATTCTTGAGAGTTTTTTAATTTTGAAATATTTTTAAAAGCAGTAAATATGGAGCTTTCACTAGATAGCTTTAATCTCAGAGGACGATTATTTGTTGGACGACTGGAATCGTATTTGCCAAGCCGAATTGGTTTAATAAATTCTTGGTTTATTTCCAGAGTATTTAAAATTTTATTTACAATATGACTATCGTGTTCAATCTGGCTACTTTTAGATGAACCCGTTTCGGTTAACCCGTAAATAATCAAATTCTGTTTTCGGTATTCTCGATCCTGCATCTCACGAAGTATTTTGTCACAAGCTTCCGCGTTGTTATAAGGTTCAGAGTTTAGTTTTAAGCGAGAGAGCTCGTGTCTAAGATCTTGATTTTCTTTTTCAACGCTTTCAATTTTACTTGAAAGTTTCTTAATTTCATTATTAAAACTGTTAAACAGTTCCATTTTAAACACAGTAAAATGTTTTTCAAGAATTGTTGAAATTGTTTTTTCAAAAGTATTTTCATTAGAATTCACATTAGTATCTGTATCAATCGCTTCCGGTGGTAGACATATACTGCAAACCCATAAGTCAGCTTTTTGCTTTTTATTATATTCTTCCATATAATAGTTTAATCTAAATGTATCAAGATCAGTACATGAAACGTGGAACCAATGTTTGCATGTAGCACACTTAATCATGGGAAGCCTAGGACTAATATTTTTTGAACACGAAATACATGTGTTTTGCACCATTGTGATGGACTATGTTTTTTTTTTATTATTATTATTAGTAACTAACATAAAGGTTAAGATAAAACGACTACACAAATGTTCACGTTGCACGGTCTTTCGCAACGACTTATGTTAGACAAACAAGGGATAGAAGACCACGGTAGGGATAAACATAAGAAAACAAAGGTGAGAACGGGATTAAAAATATAATAAAACATATATCTCTATGGGGCAATGCACACAATTAATTTATCTGAATAAACGATACGCGCTGACATTGAGTTCATGCAAAAAAGAAAAAAAAAAATCACGCGAAAAGTAACGCTCATCTGCCAAATATACGATTAAAATGCAGTTATTAGACTTATTATCACATATTTGTTAACAAAAGAAACACAATTATAATCTTATGATCGAATACACGCAATGGTACTTATCTTAAATTTGTAAACAATCATTAACTCTGTTAAAATTCAACTTATAATGGGAGCTCACTTCTGCACTCACACTCACTCAATAATCATCTTGCAAGTGACAAGAAAACCAAGTGTACAAATATTTTTTTCTGTTAAGTACACATACAGATTGTCCCAGGATACATGGAACACCTTTTTATTTTCAACTTTACGAGAAAATATTACTCTATATAAAATGATCCAGATCTTTTTACTACAGAATGTCACCATTTTTCAGAAGTTTATCATATAGGGTGTTAATAAAATATTTAAAACTTCTGACAAGTGTTTCCACCCCTTGATTAAGCATGAAGTAAAATTTCGAGTTTAGAAAAGCCCCGTGTAGAAAATTTGTCTCGGGTCGCGCAGCGACCCGAGACAAATTTTCACGGGGCTTTTCTAAACTCGAAATTTTACTTCATACGCCACACATATAAAACACTGATTAATCCTGAAGTTCAATAACTCATATTTCATCATTTACTAAAATCATTAATTAATCAGATATTTAGTCTGTAAATAATTAGGTTTTGAACATTTTTGTTAATAAAAACTGACGGCGATATTAAAAATGTTAATGGTTGCAAATAATAGTTTCAAGTTTTCAAGTTTACCCAAATATGCATTCACAAATATTGAATTACACGAAAATTTTAAATATTCAAATTTTCGATAATTCAATATTTGTATAATTTTGTGATTCAAATATTCATATTAGAATATTCAACTATTTGAATTAATCGGATTCCCAGCCTTAATAGCGATGATTCGAATTATTTGGGAGGATTTGAATCCTTTATGAGGATTCGAATCCTTTTATAAGGATTCGAATCACCTACCTCTGGATTCGAATACGAATCCTTTAATAAAATGCAACGAATCCGGATCACGAATGCGTTTTCACTAAAGTATTCTAATAGATCATTTGAATCCTCCAAAAGGATTCGAATCCTACCCAGCTCTGATATGTATTCATCAGTTGTGTTTAAAATGACGTTTACATACAAATGTAACGATAATTTATTAACTCATACATAAGACTTTAAATATATGTTATAGTTAACTTTATGTTATCCTTAGTTAACTAATACTTTAACAAAATCTGGTGCAAACGGGTATGAGTGTTTTATAGGTAATGGGCCCATTCATCAAAATGGGCCCGTTCATCAGGGACAACAGTTGGGAGTTTACTGCCAACTGTTGTTGAATTCTCTGATGACCGGATTGTTAATCGTGAACGTGTTTGGGATTTTCGCAATCGTACAAAATAGACCAACTGGAGTGCCGGTTATTAGATACCAACATGCATCACAAACAAATCCATGTTGTGATGTATGTTGGTATCTAATGAACAGTACTCTGGCTATTTTGATCAAGTATTCAATCCGCCAACACCAATCGATCTATTTTGTACGATAGTAAAAATCCCAAACACGTTCACAATTAACAGTCCGATCATCAGAGAATTGCCTAACAGTGGGCTGTAAACTCTCAACTGTTGTCTCTGATAAACGAGCCTAATATAATGAAATTTTATAAACTGACTTTTATTGTGTTTATGTAAATAATTACCTGAATTTGAGTTTTTCCTTAACAGTCTGTATGTCGGTGGCCAGACCTGGTAAGCCGACGTAAAGGTGCGGCCCCATCTCGAACACTTTGGGAAAGTCGAGGGATACCGTTTGTGCTTGCACACCGAAACGCTTGTCAGTTGCAATAGCAACGCATTCTTTGCCTTTCATAGCCACCATGGCCCCACCATTGTAAGAAAGAATCGACTGGAAAGTTCACAAAAATTCATTTTTGTTATACGCGGATTTTTGCAGGGATTGCTCGTGAAACGGAGCCGCTCAGTCGAGTTGGGCACATAATACGCGCGACTACGTCAAATACACAAGTGAACGATTGCGGCTGTGTCTGGTGATGTAGTCGTCCGTTTGTGTATTTGGCGTCAAGTCGCGTACGTTATATGCTTATCTCGACTGGGTGATCCCTGCAAAAATCCGCGCTATGGTTATAAATCATTAATTGACGACAATGATCATGCATAAAATAAACACATTAGGTTTAATTAAAAATCGGTTTAATCAAGCTAAAACCAACTCTAATGAATTCCTTTCAATTACCAAAATGAAAATGTACCTTTAATTTAATTTAAAAAAAGGCAAAACTTAAATACCGCTCCGTCATTAAACATAACCTCAAATTATAGACGAGTGAAAATATAAAAATTTAAAAAGTCCACAATATAAACGTAAGGTTTATTTTAAAAAACATAATATTTTAATTTTATATCACTTACCATGTTTACAACAATTACTTATTTCAAGTAACAAATTAACTTGTTTGAAATTTTAGAATGACAGACAACAATCTACAAAAAACATAGATGATGACTTAAAGATGTAGATTTTATTGATTTTAATGTATGACAACTTAAGAACAATAAATTGATCTCGGTAATACCAACATCAGGAACATTTAACAACTTTATAATTGTATGTAAAATTATAATTGTCTGTGGTGAAAATATCGTATGTCCAATAAAAAACATCCTCTAGAGTGCCATGATTTAATCTTTTTTAAATTTAAGTTGGCTACACGCTCTAGGAATTGTCATATAAAAAGTCAGACATAATAATCATAATGTATAATTTCAGAGTTGCCAACCTAGAATTTATTCCGTGGCACTCTAGAGGTTTTATTTTATTGAACATTCGTATTATACAGAGTTTTATGTAATACCACAGAGTATGGAGTAAGTTAGTTATTCTTTCCTCTGTGGTAATACCGAACATTTTCATACCAAGAATTTTTCTTTTAAGTATACATAAGCATGCGTTGTACATCTGCCGATGCTCGGTTTATTAAAAGAATTTAATTTGAGGCTTTAAACGAGTGTTTTCCACTTCCAGGCTAAGCGTGAAGTAAAATTTCGAGTTTAGAAAAGCCTGAAAATTTGGTTTGGTCGCGTAGCGCGGAGCGGCCAAACCAAATTTTCAGGCTTTTCTAAACTCGAAATTTTACTTCACGCGCCACCGGTACAAAACACTGATGCAATGTAAAGTTTAGCGGTGTGTTTTAATCTTTGTAATATGTCAGTGTTTTGTACCGGTGGCGCTTGAAGTAAAATTTCGAGTTTAGAAAAGCCTGAAAATTTGGTTTGGCCCGCGCTTCGCGCTACGCGACCAAACCAAATTTTCAGGCTTTTCTAAACTCGAAATTTTACTTCATGCTTAGTCTGGGAGTGGAACACACTCATCAAACCATGTTAAAAAACAACGAGTATCTAAAGATTTACGGCATATACGCTGTAATTGGGACATGTATACTTGAAAGAAAAACTCCCTATATGTACAAGTTGAGGCATTAATTGCGGTTGGCTACAGTTTTTAATAGTCATATAGGCAACTCAATTTACACACAACTTAAAAATTAAAGGTGTCAAATTGTATTGGATGAAAATGCTCGGTGTTATATAAAACTCTCTGTATATTAAAATTAATGGTATATTTGTAATCAAATAATTATTTTGAAACTAAGAAATATCTGATAAAGTGCTGCAAATAACTATTGAGAGGTTTGGCAGCAATGTACGACTTGAAGTTAGTAACTCTTAAACGCGCAAATATTATTTTAAAAGGTGTTTATAACTTTAAAAATGCATTTTAATTTAAACAAGTTTAGCCTCGGAACAAGAAAACTCTTTGATTTTAATAGAACCAAATTTTGTTTATATTGGAATTATAAACGTTACGAAGGATGAGTTATTTCGAAATAATTATGGTAACACTGAGCTTGCAATTGTTTAAACAAAAATTACAATAATTTGATTTACTTTGAATGAAGCTTCAAAATTTGTCATTAACAAATTAATAATTTGCAGAAATACCTACCAAAATGGAAGGAGAGGTGAAGGAAAACCGTGAAGCAGAGGAATTGCCGCCGGTGGAGACGTTCATTGACGATATTCTGAGGGAAATAGTCAAAAGGTCAGTGAAGGAATCCACGCATTCGATCACCGGTTTATTGGCTACGCACGACGTTTTGGAGCAAATGCTGGATAAAACGATTCAACATGTTGAACTCAAGGAGGTGCACCACTTGAAATGCACGTCACACAATCAATACGGGCTGTTCAATCTGCTTAAAGCTATAATCGATTTTGAAATTGGTAAGAACAGTGAACTATTTATCTAAGTATATGAAATCGTATTTGTTATATGTGTGTTAGTCAAACAACGGTTCGATGGAAACTGGTCTTTATTGCATGTCGTGTATTGTACATCATGTAGTAGGCAACCCAATTAGCACGCTTGCTAATTGTTACACATATGTTACATCTCCCTTATTAATTACAGTACATAGTCATTTAGTTTTTTCTAGGTCTTTTAGACACTCTTTTGTTAGTAGTGTTACGACCATTTTTTCCGTTTACAATATTGTCACTTACATTGTTATCGTTTACATTATTGTCGCTTACATTGTTATCGTTTACATCAGTTTCGCTTACATTGTTATCATTTTCGCTTACATTGTTATCACTTACATTTCTAAGGTTTACATCAGTTTCGCTCACTATATTGTCAAGCTTATAAACAAAGTTTGAAAGTTGCACCGTTGCATCTTTATTACCTTTAAATATTCTTATGTATATTCTATTTCTAATGATACATCTTCCATCATATTTTTCTATTTCATATGTCCTCTCCCTTATTTTGTTTTTTATTTTTCCTACTTTCCAGGTGCTTTTAGGTTTTTCTTGGTACCACACTTTCATTCCATTGGTAAAATCTAAATTTGTACGTACACCTGAGTTATCGTAATGTTGTTTTGATTGCATTTGTTTTGTATCAATTTTATTGTTAAATTTTGTTCTATTTATAATTTGCGGGTTTAATTTATTGTCTTTAATTGGAAGGTTATCTCTTAAGTATCAAGACATTAATATTTGTGACGGTGTATAGGTGTCGTAGACAGGTGTATTTCGGTAAGTTAATAAAGCTAAATATATGTCTTCATTATTTTCTACTGTCATTTTGATTAATTTTTTTTTTCGATGGAATTTTTTCACCTGTGTATGTTACCAAAGTTTCATTATTCTTTATTATATTTGTTAATTGACCACATTTCATTTCATTATAAGAAATTATATTTACACTTGCGCCTGTATCTATTTTGAATGTGATTTTGTTATCTGAATGTTTATTTATGCCTAATTTTACTATGCATTGATTAAACTTATTCTTATTTATATTATTAATTGTATCTACGCATAGATCTTCATCATTTTTTGTATTAGTTTGTTCAATTTGATTTACTGATTTATTTTTACATTTTATTGCAAAGTGATTATTTCTTTTACATTTTAAACATTGCGTGCCGTACGCTGGGCATTTATTTATTGGATATGATTTACCACACCTTGAACAATCTTTAATTTCTTTTTGTACTTGATTATAATTTTTATTTATCTTTGAGCTGGAAGCGTTTTCTCGAAATTTCTTCACATATTTCTTGTTGTTTATTTGGTCCACTTCTTTATCGAATCTTGAGTCTCCCACTGTTGTTTTTTTTTTTCATTTCTTGTAGTTGTTGTCTGGATGTCTCTGTCAGCACACATGTTTCTATCGCCTTCTCCAGGGTGTACTCCTGATGTTGAAGTAGGTGTTCTCTTACTTTCTCATCTCTAATTCCAATGATCAGCATTGTTTTGATTAGTTCTACTTTAAAGTTGTCTGGGAATTCACATTGTCCTGCTTGGTTTTTCAAGGTTGTGACGTATTGCTCTGTGCTGTCCTCATTCTGGCGGGACGTGAAGAATTTATACCTCTCATAGGTTATATTCTTTTTCGGGATAAAGTAATTATCAAATTTATTTTTTAAAACGTCGATCTTGTCCTTTCCCTCTTCTTCGAATGCGAAGCTATTATAAATTGTGATGGCCTCTTCACCCATTAAATGCAATAAATGAGCACATTGTGTTTTTTCAGGCTTGGCGTCTAACTCGAAGGCGGTGGAGTAGATTTCGTACCTCTGTTTCCAGTTCCTCCAATGTTCACTTGCATTGCCAGTTAGTTTAATTGGTTGAATTCCTCTGTTCTCCATTTTCACTTAAATGTTTATTTTTCACTTCAATTTTTCTATGATTTATTTTATTTTCTTAGCTGCGCCATGTTATATATGTGTTAGTCAAACAACGGTTCGATGGAAACTGGTCTTTATTGCATGTCGTGTATTGTACATCATGTAGTAGGCAACCCTATTAGCACGCTTGCTAATTGTTACACATATGTTACAGTATTCCAAAGTAGTAATGTTTGTAATTGCATTTTCTATTAATTCTATTAATTTAAATGTTTAAAGTATTGCAAACTAAAAGAAGTGTAAGCTTTTCAGTTTTAAATTCAAATAGTTTTGTATTCGAAATATGAATTTGTTTATAAAAAAATAGCCTTGGGATCTTGCCCATGAGCCAACATCATATATTTATATTTGTATATTAATTTTTACAATTTCAATTTGTAGTATGCTTCTATTCATTCGGACAAACTAGTGATGGGCCGACTCGAGTGAGAATAATCGAATCATTCGATTATTAAAATAATCGATTATTTAATAATCTATTATTATCATTCGAATGATCATTCGAATGATCATTTGAATGATCATTCGAATGATCATTCGAATGATCATTCGAATGATCATTCAAATGATCATTCGAATGATCATTCGAATGATCATTCGAATGATCATTCGAATGATAATTTGAATGATCATTTAAATGGTAATTAAAATAGAATGAATAATAATTAATTTGTAATCAACATGAATTTGTTCAAAATAAAGTTCATTGCCGTTATTCGGCATTTCTACGAAAATATTAGAGCCCTAAAGAAATTCATGACTTTAGAATTTCTATTGTGCCACATCAGTAGTGATGGGCATAATCGATTAAATTTGATTAATATAATCGATTATATTTGTTCAATTTATCATTTAATTGAATCATACTTTATTTTATGAAGACAAAAAGGAAGTAGTAATCTAATGGCACTTCTTTTTATTAGTATGAAACACAAGTACATTTCCATTAAATTATGATTTAAACGATTATAATCGGTTATAATAATCGATTATGCCCATCTCTAGCCACATGTGATATAATTTCTTTTATATCTCTCTCAAAAGTCATATATTTTTCTACAAAATTAAGTACATTTGTTCGAAACACTTAAATAAATAAATAATAATAAGTAGCATGGCTACTTATGAATACGATAACACAAACATATTTCTTCCGAAACTGACCTACATTGGAAAATTTGATAGTCATGAATAATCATCATTGGCCTTACTTAAAATTCCACCTACATTGCATACATTCTCTGGATGGGGTAATTTACTGTAAAAGTAAATAATCTGTAAAAAATACAATATATCTACGAAATTAATATTATAAAGACAGTTAATCGGAAGTTCTCAAAATGCATGCAAAACTATCGAAAATTCAAGATTTTTTTTCCTCCTTGTAATATCCAAAACGGTTTTATTTCATACAAGGCTTAATTAATGACCGGTATCCATGAAAAAAATGTATAATCTATATTTATCACCTCTATTAATATACAGGGTGTAACTGAACTACTGTACATGCTCTTAAGGGGTGTAAAAAAAATAATTTAAACCTATTTTCTATGCATATTTTTACTTTTTGAGAACTTCCGATTAACTGTGTTCATAACAATAATTTCGTGGATGTAGTATTTTGTGCGGATTAATTACTTTTACTACGACGAGACGCATAGTGCGTGTCTGGGATGAATGGATAATGAAACAAGGTCACTTATAAAAAATTTCAATAAATTCCATCAGCATGGGTACTTATAAACACTATAACACAAACACATCTCTTCCCAATCTGACCTACATTGGGAAGTTTATTAGTCATGAAAACATCCTTGGCCTTACTTAAAATTTCACCTACATTTCATTCATTCAGTCTCTGGATGGGGGTAATTCGATACTCAAACTGAGATCGTTTAAAAGAATTTATGTGGAATCTCGATTAAAAGACGGATGCTTTTTTGATAAAATATTTGTTTCTAATTTTTGTTTAAATTTTATTATGATTTTTTTGTAATAATATCTAGTATGTTTAACATTTTTTGAATCAATAATAAAAAAAGTTCATTTTTGAGCGCCGGTAGAACCCCAGTACATTAGTTCGGTTTGTAGTGATGAACAAAAAGAAAATCATTACGTACCTTTAAAATATCTGCCGTTGAATACATAATGGGGATTGTTTAAAAAAGTAAGTGATTAAAACATGAAGTATATATGTTAATTAAAATCTTTATTTTTTATTTTTATAATAAATTAAAGATTTCCATTAAGAAATATGATTTGGTTGACATTTTTTGATGATAAACGATTTCTTCTAACGTTACTCAATTGCCCTGCTTTTGAAAATACTCGCTCCGCAGGTACTGAAGTGCCAGGCACGCATAGGTATTTGCAGGCTAATTGATACAACTTTGGAAAAGTTGGTTTGTATTTTTCCCAAAATTCTAATGGATTTTTTGTTCGCTCTAGGTGAGGCATATCTAAATATTGATTTATAAAGAGTGCTGCCATACCACTGCCGCTGGTGTTAGTGCGAATGTTTGATATTTTCTTATCGAAATGAGCCCATATATCTGTAGGTAGTGAAGCCGCGTTATCTTCCTCGCACACATCCTCTTCTTGTATACAATTTTCCGAAGAAAGTACGCTGGATAATTCATCTGTAAGCCAGTCTTGGGCAATATTACCATTTTCTTCGACACCGAATCCAATTTTTTTGAATCTAGGGTCGAGAAGTGTAGCCTTTGCAACTGTTTCATTGCTCTCCAATGGTCCAAGACGTCGGTTGCAGATATTTAATAAATTGTTGGAGAGGTTAATTCCATTTTCTGTTTTTGAAATACTATTGCCTAATGTATGTAATAATCCTCTAATTAACGGAACAATAACTGACATAGTGGGATATTTTTCTGCAGATAAAATGGTTGTGATACTCTCAATTGGTTTTAAAATTGGAACAATATCTTCCAAACATTTCCACTCGGCAGCATCTAAATATTCCAGTGCCCTTTCCAAATTACTAATAGTAATTGATAACGGATCCTTAATCGCTAACAATCGTTCGATCATTATTAACATTGAATTCCACCGAGTGGGAACATCCTGTTTCACTTTTAATAGTGGTCGATTCATGTCATGCTGTTGTACATTTAATTTTTCTGTCGCCACCACACTATGTTTAAAATACGTCACTAATGACCGGCACTTTTTTATTAACATTTTCAAGTTTTCACATCCATCGAGTGCTTCTTTAACACATAAGTTTAAAGTGTGAGCGACACATGGATGATGTTCCTTGTTCAGGTGTGTTTTTATCGCACTCTTCATGTTCGCTACATTATCAGAAACTACTGTAATGACTTTATCAAAGATGTCCCATTCATATAATATGGATTGAATTTCCTCGGCAATATTTGGTCCTGTGTGTTGTCCCGTTATTTCTTTGGTAGCAAGTGTATGCGACCAGAGCTTCCCTTCCAAAATAAAATGTACTGTTACTGTAATGTAAGGCTTGTTGCTGTCAGACGTCCACAAATCCGTCGTAATTGAGGCAGCTTTTGCAGTCTTCAATTTATTTTTCAATTTTATTGTCTCTTCTTCATAATATTTTGGCATTAACACTGAAGTTAAATATTTTCTGCTAGGCAAACTATATAGGGGCTGAAGTTTTTTTGAGTATTCTATAAACCCTTCATTTTCAACAATTGATAATGGCTGGAAGTCACTCACAATCATTTTTAATAGTTTTTTGTTAATTTCACTTATATCACTATCACTTAAATTAATATTGCTTGCTCCAAATAATTTTAGCTGACGTGGTTTTTTAGAAAGTGGTGGAACAATACTTTCTTCTTCGGCGCTTCTCTTATTTTTTTCACGTATTTTATTGACTGCTGTAGAAGACGAGGATGGCCCTGGCATTTCCGGGTCGTCCGTGACACTTTCTGTTGCGTTGATTTGTTGATTCTCTTTTGGGAAGCACATATGTATCGGGTGAAGTCTTAACAAATGTTGTTTTAAATTGGTAGTATTATTGAAAAATATAAATTGTTTTTGGCACAAACTACAAGATACACTTTTCCCATCTGTTGATTTCGTAAAATATTCCCAAACAATGGATCTCTTCGCACCGGGTCTCATTTTGAACAGAAGCACAATTTAAAAAAAAACTTGTTGCACGACGACTATCTCACAGGAAAACTAAATTTCTACTAAACACTAATCGGCGGAATAAGTTACCAATTCAAGTATATAATGCAATATGTGCATATAACATTAAAATAATATACAATTCTCATATACTCAAATTACTTTTTATGTGAAAATAAAATAGTGTCCAAGTATCCTTCAATGGTATATTGTTTTGCTTAATATTTAATTCTTGAGTGTATTTACATTAATGGAATAATGTGCTGCGATCTTCAGAAAAGACTCGAAGTATTTATATGACTATACATATTTACAACAATTGCAAGAAACAAATATAATCAAACCACTTATAATTTAATACGTTAATCCTTATGACCGAAAATCGTAAATAAAGTGTATCAAGTTACTCGAATAATTAAAAATGTATGTAAACTCAATGTATAAGCAATTCATTATTAATACACGTGCGTACACTTGAATGTACATTTTATAAACATAACAAATATCAAATCCACTTGATGGGTTACGTGCAGATGATTGAAAGTGTTAAGCTATTGAAAATAAATAAAATTAGAATAAATAACATTATTAACTGTACCAATACACTGCATAGAAAATTCTAAATGCATTGCGATAAATATATAAAGGATTTTATTTAGCAATTGTAGTTATATTTTTTATGGTTTTGTCTAGTTAATAGTAATGTCTCCTCCTGGTTCTGAGACTAGTTCCAGATATGGTGTAGAAATAAAATATTTGTTTTCAAAAAAACTTTTATTTAAATATGGGAAATGTAATAAAAATGTGTTACTATTCCAAAAAAATAAGACTGATTCAACAAAATAAAGCATAAATAGGTAATTCGAATCACTGTTTAAATGATTTAAATAACCATTTGAATGATCATTCGAATGATCATTCGAATGATCATTCGAATGATCATTCGAATGACCATTTGAATGATCATTCGAATGATCATTCGAATGATCATTTGAATGATCATTCGAATGATCATTTGAATGATCATTCGAATGATCATTCGAATGATCATTTGAATGATCATTCGAATGATCATTCGAACGATCATTTGAATGATCATTCGAATGATCATTCGATTATCAACATCATTCAAGTACCGATCATTCGATTATTGAAATCATTCGTTACCGCCCATCACTAGGACAAACACACACATTCATACCACACCCAGGGTCACGACAAGACATTATAATCTCCCCGTCTACGGGAATCGAACCCGAATTGTGGCTCGCCGAGCGATACAGCCCGGCGGCGTTCCGCTCGGCCACCACCTGCCCTGAATATTCTCTGTATTTAAATTTTTAATCAATGGTTCAGTTTACTAAACTGAGATTGAAGTAAAACCCTGCGTAGTGGCACAAAAACCGTCACTGCGGACCAACTCCCCCCCAAACTCAGGTTGTCGTGTCGTGACTATAGGATTGAACTTGGGGTTTACGGCGCCTAGGACCAATACTGTTTTACACTACGTCCTAGTCACACCATGGGCCTCCTCGGTAGAAGGTGGTCATGTCTCGCATCTGCGAAGGTAGGCTCGCGGGGTCTGAGCTTAACCACTTGGACCAAGAGGAGAGCGGTACAACCTCAATAAAAATCCTAAATCCCAAGGTGGGTACAGGCCAAAGGGATGCGTGGGTAGATAGATGACTAGTTCCTACTGTACCAACATCCGGGAAATGGCGACCCCGAATGCAGTTAGCCTTACCAGCGCAAGCGGGGCTCTGCGCTGGCGGACCTTTTAGTTCCCTAGCTTTTAGTGGGAATCAAAATGGTTAACAAACATCCCAAAAAAACAAATAAACACAACACGAGGGTTGCTGGTGAGGTCTCCCCTCCAAAAGAGCAACAAAAGAAGATGGGTCCCCGGACTCCACACTCCCCAGTACATCCGGAAGAAGGGAAGAGCCCCCGGATTCCCCACTTCCGTACACAACAATACAAACTAAGAAGGGCGGGTGTCCGCACCCCCCACTGGAACACAAATCTCCGCTCTTGAGGGGGGAAAACACCAGCAAGCCTGTTACCCGCCAGGTAACTCGTAAAGTGAGCGGCTCTGAAGCCAGACGCCGCCAGATAACCAAGAAGAGGAGTCGTGAAAGCGAATCCCAGTCCCCCAAGGCCCCTAAAAGGGCACTCTTCCAAAACCAACCGACCTCCTAGTGGCTCAACACCTATGAGCTACAAGGAGGCCGCTGAACAAAGCCTGAGGGTTGTCATCATTAATGAGGACAACCTATACGGCAAGGTCAATGAGGAAGAGGCAAAATCCATCCAGATGGGCCTCCGAACCGCACACCTCAACGTGGTAAAAACCACGATTCACGGGGCTCTCGCACCTGCGAGAAATCCTGAGACGCTGAAGTGGCTCTCAAAAACAGTACCCTCTCTAAAACCTTGGGAAGGCGCCAAAATTAAGGTAGTTGGCCAAGACCAACTAGCTAAATTTACTAAAGCAGCACTATGGGTGCCAGTAATGCCATCCATAGAGTACGAAAACAAGGACGCTATAGTAATGGAACTAGCGGTCCTAAACGCCAATCTTAATATTGGCAAATGGCCAACCTTCCACCACGAGAAGAAAGAGGAAGGCCACCTACTAGTCTTCAGCATACCCGACGAAGACACCAAAAAACTAAGGGAATCCGAACGAGAAAACAGAATCCGCCTATTCCTCGGGTTCTCCACAGTAACCCTTAGACTGAACAAGGAGGGAGGAGAGGAGGAGCCAGAGGTCAAAGAGGCCACCATCACTCCCCCAATTGCTCAGTCCACACCGACAGGGTCCAGCCAGGAGGATGAACCCACAGATCCCTCAACCGAGGACATAAAAGAGGAGACGGTGATCCACCACCCTCAAACCATAGCGGCAGATGTAGAGATGAAGGGGTCGGGTACACCGCGCCCCTCACCAAAGATCTAACCGCCACAACCAAGTGTTCCCCCAAAACACAACCAACCAAGGGAACACAAAATCAGGTAAGCAAAGCTCCAATATTGCGTACTAACCCCAACACATCGTCTTGTACCAACAACTAATAAGATGTACCCTCAACCTATCACAATAATTCAGGCAAACTTGCAACACTGCAGATTTGCGGTAACCACAATCTGCTGCCACCTACTTAAAACAAAGAACGCGATTGCACTAATTCAGGAGCCCTGGATAGTCAATAAGAAAATAACAGGTTTTGGAAACTTACCTGGGAAAATACTATATGGAAGCACTTCGAATAGATCCCGAACCTGTATATACCTTCCTCCAAACGTCACAGGTTACCTCGTCCCAAGCATGACAACTGGAGATCTAACGGTAACCAGGCTAGAGGAAAGCGATGTCTATCTGGCTTCTGCTTATCAACCCTATGACTCACAACACCAGAACTGGAGAGGATGGTAAACCACTCTCAGACAGAAGGCAAAAACATGATCATTGGCTACGCCGCCAATGCACATCACACTGTATGGGAAAGCACCAACATAAATCAAAGAGGTGAAGCACTGTTAGAATATATAATAGACACATCTCTAAACATACTAAACAAAGGCAACGAACCAACGTTTATAAACGCAGTGAGACAAGAAGTGATCGATATCACATTTGCATCACAAAACATAACACACGCCATAATGGACTGGAGGGTGCACAATGAGGCAACCATGTCAGACCATCGGTGGATAACATTTATTATACAAACGAAAGAATGTGAAAGAACGTTTGCATACAGGAACCCTCGCAGAACAGATAGGCTTAAGTATAGAAACCTCCTGGTGGAATCATGCAACCTTCTACACACCAACAATACATACAAAAACACAAAAAAAATCGAAGAAGCAACAAACAAACTAACTGTTGCTCTCATCGAAGCCTACAACAAATCATGTCCGGTAAGTACCCCCAAAGAAGGGAGGAAAACACCATGGTGGAGCACTCGCCTCAAAGACATGAGAAATAAAGCCCGCAAGCTTTATAACAGGGCCAAGAACAACAAGAGACAACCAGGCTGGGATGTTTACAAGGATCACCTTCGCATCTACAAAAGAGAAGTCCGTGCAGGACAAAGACAAGCCTGGGGGAAATACGCTTTTAAGTATTTATTTTGTATTTATTTTTTGTATGACAAATACAGGCATTTATTATTATTATTATTATATAAAGTCCACCAGCACTGCCGCCAGACTCAAAAAAGTACTCTCCAAGGACCCCCACTACCTTGGGAGCATAAGTAAAGAAGATGGAGAACTAACATCAAACGAAAAGGAGACCCTCCAACAAATGCTACAAACGCACTTCCCCGGGTGCGGAATACTAGACGTCGAGACACACGATGTCAAGCAAAACTCAACCGAGCCAAACGAAGAGGATAAGAAATTAGCTATGAGTATAGTCACAAACCAAACCATAACATGGGCAATTAAATCATTCAAACCTTACAAGTCCCCAGGACCGAATGGAATATATCCGGCCCTGCTCCAATGGGAACCGCCTGGACTCACGACACTGCTCGGGGCCATCTACCGTGGCTGCCTGGAGCTCCGTTACGTACCTAGGTCCTGGAGAATGGTAAAAGCAGTGTTCATTCCCAAACCCTGCAGGAATGACTACACGAACGCAAAATCATTTAGACCGATCAGCTTCTCGTTTATGATAAAAACGCTAGAGAAGCTATGCGATCGCCACATTAGGAATAACATTCTCAAGACCAAACCTATACACCCAAACCAACACGCCTACACACCAGGCAAAAGCACTGAATCTGCCCTACACCTGGTGGTCTCAAGGATTGAACAGGCACTGGCAAACAAAATGACCACACTCGGGACTTTTATTGATATCGAAGGAGCCTTTGACAATGCATCCTTCTAAAACATACACAAGGCACTCAATAAATCAGGTGTCGACAAAATGCTCTGCAGCTGGATAGGAAATACGCTACACAGCAGACAAATCACAGCATCTCTTGCAGATGTCACGCTAAAGGCAACAGTCCGCAGGGCGGAGTCCTATCACCGCTTCTGCGGACACTACTGGTAAATGAACTGATAACGAAACTAAACATCCAAGGATTCTATACGGTGGGATACGCGGATGACATAGCAATACTCCTAAACGCAAATACGAAAACATCCTATGCAACAGAATGCAGGATGCACTCACAACTGTGGAAAACTGGTGCAACTCAAACTCACTATCAGTGAACCCCACAAAAACAGAAGTAATGATGTTCACCAACAAACACAAGATAGGCTCATACACTCTACCTATCTTGTTTAGCAAACAACTAACGCTATCGAAAGAAGTCAAATACCTAGGAGTATACCTTGACTCCAAATTAAATTGGTCCAAACACCTTGAATACGAAACTGATAGGGCAAGCAAAGCCTTCTGGCAATGTAGGAGAGCTATCGGCAATACCTGGGGACTATCACCGAAGATAGCACTCTGGATATACACAGGTATTATCAGACCGACACTCGAGTATGAAGCTCTAGTTTAGTGGCCTAGGACAAACCAAACAGGAGTAAAAGCAAAACTAAACCACATCCAAAGGCTAGCGTGTACGTGCACAATTGGTGCATTTAGAACAACACCCACCACAGCTTTGGAAACGATACTCTGCCTCCACCGCTTGATATACATATCAAAGAAGTGGCAAGAAACAGTGCAGAAAGACACTTGGTCATACCAAACCCCAACAGGACACGGAAGCATTCTCAAATGGGGCCCGCCCCATCTGAGCGGTAAACTAGACCAGAAGATCCCCCAATACATCTTCAACAAAAAATACACTGTGAACCCAAATCAACAAACGTAAACGAAAGACCACCTGATGTTCACAGATGGAAGCAAAACAAAAACAGGCTGTGGAGCGGGCGTATACTCGGAAGCCCTAAACATCCGCAAATGTCTTCCTATAGAGAACCATACCACCGCAACACAAACCGAAATCTACGCAATCATGGAGAGCGCCAAACTACTCTGAAAAGCAACCGAGTAAACAAAACATAATTATCGTCACCAATAGAAAAGCTACATTAGCAGCACTAGATAAGTTCAAAATAACATCAGAAATAATATATGAATACGTAGAGCACTGAACACAGCAGCGACACTCAACCGCATAACATTAACATGGACAAAAGGTCACAACAACAACGAGGGGAACAACAACGCGGACGAACTTGCGCGTGAAGTAGCATCATCAACAGCAACAAACTATGCAAAAGTAGGACTATCCCCGCGGTCCTTGAGTAGACACATGCGCGAGTTCACCGCTAAAAAACACAAATCCAGATGGAAACACTTAACAACGTACGGCCAAACCAAGGCATACTTACCAATACCTGACCGCAAAAAAACAAAGAAGTTCCTAGAACTCTCCAAGCAAAACTTACGTACACTAACCGGCTACATCACCAGACACTACAGCTTCCAAAAGCACCTCGCGAAAATGGGGGTCACCAATGATACCACATGCCGAGGATGCAACGAAGAGGATGAGACAGCAAGACACATACTTCACGAGTGTCCGGCCCTGTCAAAACTAAGGGATAATATGTTAAGAGAAACCCAGCCCAAACGTAAAGGACCTGGATGGAACTGGTTCGTCGCACAAATATTGGCAATTGCCAGTAGTGCGGAATGGGTCTGACCATCAGGAGGGAGGCACTACAATTAGCCTAAAACTTGGCCTAAGTGGGCGCAGCTGCGGCTGCTCTCCCGACCACCAATCCTTAATCCTTACTAAACTGAGAACTTTTTTGTTCTTCGATGTACAGGTTTTAATTTTATTTTTCAGCAAAATCAATACAACGTTATTTTTGGACTTTAATTTTATTGAGCTTTAATGAGAGAACATGTGTATGTTATATGCATACATTTTCAGCTATGGTATTAACTCAAAAAATATAACAATCTCAATGTACAAACTGGTTAAGAAATAAAAAAAGCGTTTGTTATATAAATATATAAAAATATCGGGGGGAGGTTGAATAAATTAAGGTTTTTTTTAACTTTATACATTAATGTACATACATTGGGTTTACGCCCCGGGCGAGGCACATGACGCTGGCTTTTAACTGTGTGTGAGGTGATTAAAAGTAAAAGTCATCAAGTGTTGATAATTTCCTGTGCGCTTAATGACTTTTAAGTTTAATGAGATGTTTTGTTCTTCGAGCTACACAATACTAAATAATAAGAAATTATTATTAACACTTTCACTGCCTAAGAATCACATGTATTTCAACTTATTAATGTTTTGTTTTGATTGGTTGGTTAGTAATCGTTTACACTTTTATTCTCCATGAAGTCAAAACCCAAAATTGTTGCCAGTAATAAAGCTGATCAACGCAAGATGAGACGCAGGTGAGTCGACGCACGAAGAGAAAGCAACGCAATTTTCTGTATCGCATATCGATCAAATACTTCCAAAACCTCGTAAGTGCAAAATGTGAAATTTGACAGGAGCACAAGATACTTGTCAATTATCATATGAGCTGCGTAATCCTTCTTATTTTTGTTTTTATGGTACGTATAACTTTATCATGAGCGATCTTTATTAAGTGTTGAGTTAGTCTATTAATAAAAAAGTGAACTGTGACATATATTAAGGATTTTAACTAGTCTAGTGAAATTGGCTGTGATAAGAGTGAAAACTGAAACAAGCCCAATGTAGTGGCTTCATCGGCTTCGCCGCTTGCCTCTGCTAGCAGTGATGATAATAATAATAATAATAAGTATTTTAAGTAGATAATATTGTATATAATCTGTTTTTTTTTTAATATGACCAATCAAATTTGACAATTCTAGAATTTAATGGTGTGATGCAGGTTGTGTGTTTTAGGTTAAGACAAGATTAATTACATGTTGTGTTGTGAATCAACTTTAAATTTGTTGGTTATGTGAAGGGAAATATGACAATAATTTGACAATTAATTTGAGTTAATTGAACTCATAAAATAGATAATTTATTTAACAGATTCCAATTACAAATGTACCTATCGCCGCCTTAAATTATTTGTATCTACTACCAATTTAATAAAGTGTCTCTGAGGATCAGATATATGCTCCTTGCTCAGGAATATCTGTCTTCTTCATTATCTGCCCATTTACATGTTCAAATTTTGAAAAAGTTCTAAATACAAGGAATTTTTCTTTTAGGTAAACATGTTACGATTTTTCAATGTAAATTTTCAGACACTCGTGATCCTTTTAAAAACTGTCAATTTGAAGACTCTAACAAGTGTTTCCAATCCCAGACTAAGCATGAAGTAAAATTTCGAGTTTAGAAAAGCCTGGAAATTTGGCTTGGTCGCGTAGCGCAGCGGAGCGACCAAGCCAAATCAGGCTTTTCTAAACTCGAAATTTTACTTCATGCGCCACGCTGGGCACACTGATTTAAAGTGAAGTTCAAAATATACTTCGACTTAGTTTTGCTTAGTTCGTTAATTTTACAAATGTTTATAAGGAATGCGTGAAAGTATACTTAAAAGAAAAAAATGCCTATATGTGTTGTAAAGTTGCAAGTTGTAGCGTTCTCTTTTTTGAAAATCTCTGCATCGGGACAATTTATGATTTATTTGTCACATTGATAATCATTTACCAACACCTCAAAATTTGATGTTTAAAATACCCTACTGTTAAAGTAGGACTGCAACTGTTCGCAGTAAATACACCCTAAGTTTGGTCATATTAAAAAAAAAAACAGAGTTTATATTGGTAAATCATTAATAGTTTTCACATATTGGCTTGAAATAGTCAGAAATGTTCAGTATTCCTCAGCACTGGGTCGGGACCACACTGAAGAGGACCTTGAAGTCCGAAACGCGTCTGTGGGTATCTGGTGCCGGAATACTGAACACAAATTCAATTTTAAATTAATAATATCTGAATTCCAATGACATTTTTTTGTCAAATCGAGACTAACTAGGTGTCGGAAGTAGTTTATCGATATTTTTAAACACAATATATTTTAATATTTAAATAATTCATTTATTAATATATTTAAATAATTAAATGCAAATTGAGTCGTGAGTCACAAGACGCAGTTTTCCTATTTAAATATAGTATGTTCAATAAAAAAAAAATCTAGAGTGCCATGTAAAATATTGTAAGTTGGCAACACTGAAATTATATATTATAATTATCATGTTTGACGTTTTATATGTCAATTCCTAAGTCGTGTAGCCCACTGAAATTTAAAAATAAATTAAATCATGGCACTC